>LVLI01000203.1:0-21372 GCA_001687465.1 Halocafeteria seosinensis | reverse complement strand
CCTTTAACGACCAAAAAGACACTGGTGGTGTGTATTGTTGATGATCTTGGAATATTACTGATCAAAGGTATAAGCGTAAACAGCTACACCTCCTCTCTCTCTGGGTAAGACTAACTGCAGCCATCTACAGAGTAAGTTGACATTGGACCGCATAAGCCGACAAGACAACCCTTCACGAAGACATTCCACATATTTCTTAGGGTGAGATACATGAAGAGAAGCGGGCCGATGTTTAAGCTGAGAAAGGAAATCTACCGCATCCTCTCCTATACCACCATATGATTGGAACGCAAAGGGGATTAACTTCTTTCCAAGTTCTTGACAGACTGCCCCATATTTATGAACTTTCATCCGTTCCACCACTCGAGTAGCTGCAGCAGCACGAAGGTTTTGTTGGGTACTCACTGCAGAAGGTTGAGTGACAGATACGTCCACTATGACAGGACAATCTGACTGGATTACTTCAAGATCTCCCCTATGTCGACTCCCGGTTTGAATCAGTGGTTCCTTCTCTACGGGAAAACCCCATGAAACCAAACCCCCAATAAGGGTATCACGGAGCTCATTATGCCGTTCGACTCGCCAGCATAAGCACAAAAGCATGAGAACTAGGGCGCGTGGTACAATGAGGGTCCCGTCCCATGGGACGGGTGGGACAGGGACATGTCTCTGGGACTGGGACGGCCTGTCAAAAGTTACCTGGGACACCAGATAAGAGCATATATGGTTTATAAGTGGGAATATCTACACATTTACCATACAAAACATTACTCATCGGACACATGCCCCCAAAAGTCGAACTTTGCCGTACCCGTACACTTTCACTACCGATACAAGAGGTCGAGGAAGCCCCACACATTTCAAAACAACAGCCGAATCGTTTGGCTCATACAGCCACTCTTACAGTGTGACTGTCGACACCTACTGTAAAGAAATGGAGGGAAATATATGGGACCATTTCGGTCCACCTAACGCTGAGGCTCGCGAGGGAAAGCATCGAAGGAGATACGCATACGTAAAATGCAAGTATTGGTACCGTACCTCCGTACTGTTGCCGCAACATTCCTCAGCATAGTGCCTACCGCAGTGGATATTGAGAGATTGTTCTCCTTATTGAGCTTAATCAACACTAAGAAGAGAAGTGGAATAAATCCTATTACATTGAGAATGTTGGGCAAGTCAGAGGTCAAAGTGGTCATAGTGGTGAAGTTACACAATCCAACAGTGGGGAAGAAACATTCGGTGAGGACAATGACGATGGCGTTGAAGACAGTGATGATGACTTGGGAACCGTTGGAGAAGCTTTGACTGATCAAGTGGATGAAAATATCGATCTGGACGATATGGAAGGCTTCGGTGTTGTGGACATGCCAGTGGTTATCGATGTACGCTTGCGAGAAGAAGAAGACCTGCAGCAGAGGATGACTCAGGCAGAGAAATTGGATGTCTTTGATAATTTCAACATATCTCATCCGCTTATTTCAATGTCATCTGATAGTGATGAAGTACTTGCCGCACAACCTTGGGATAATATTCCTGCAACAGGGAGAGACTCCAGGCGCCAGCCGCCAAAAAGATGGCGGGAGAATGACGAAAGGTTCGAGGAATTGTAAACCCATATAAACGTCGTTAGATACTCCAAAATACACGTACTCAACACATACAGAATTTTCTTATGTATAATTGTCCCAATAGCTCCGTGGGATTTGGGACGGCTCATCCGGGACGAGCGTGGGACTGAGACGCTCAAAAACCCGTACCACGCGTCCTAGACTCTCCCCCGTAAAAAATACGCACAGCCTACGTGCTGCGTAATGAACCGCAACTCCCAAGTATTGCTCGTTTGCGCCACACACAGAGTGCCATATTCTTCCTCCTTATTTACGCGATGTATAATCATTGGTATCGCTGCGGATTCTACTTGTAATGGACCCGGAAGAGATATATCATCTGACTGAGGACGAGCGAAGTCTCTTCGTCAGCGGATCTCGTTTAGAGGACAATTACGAGCTAAGAGAGAAACTCGGCTCGTATATTCTCACAACAAAAATAAGCTAACTTGTCTACGTACGAGGTACTACGTTTGGACCCTCACAGAGGTGCCTTCGCGAATGTTCGCTCAGCCGTGGATCGCAGAACCGGTTCCGAGGTTGCCGTTAAGATCATGAACGAAAGACTTGCCACGACCAATCCGAGACTTGTTCGCATGATTTTGCATGAAGTATATGTGATGAAAAAGGTAATTCACAAATGTATACATGCTCTCGTTGCGCTTGCTAAAATTTAATAAAGCGATAATACATCCCCGTATCCTGTTCACAGCTTGCGGAGACCATGGGACAGAGTGGCGTTTTAGGTCTCATAGAGGCATATTACGATCATGGAAGGGTCGCTCTCGTCATGCCCAAGTGCAATGGTGAGATTTATTTGGTCGGTACGAATCTCTAACGAGTTGCTGCTGTTACTAGTTAACAATGTGAATTCCAACTGCAGTATCTTTGAATTAGCCCAAAGAAACGAGAAGTACACTGAGCAAGATTGTGCGCACATATTCAATATCTTATTTCAACATGTTCAATCTCTTCACGAAAGTGCAAAGTTTCTGCACAATGACCTCAAGCACGAGCATTTCATGCTGGAGACTCCTGACACAGAATGCAGAATTCTTCTAACAGATTTTGGATACGCCACGGTATGCTGTCGGTGCATTTTGTCGTAAAGCTACCGAAAATTGACGCCAACGGTCTGTAACCGCAGTCGCTACCATCGGATGGTATCAATGGAGAACTTAACGGGACTGGTGCGCGAGGGAGTCATGGATACATGGCACCAGGTAAATTTTTGGTGTGCAGGACCAACACAAGGTTCAACACATCCCAACGAGTTTTGTTTTACCTTATATTTTCAGAAATCTTTGAAAGATATGCATACTCAGCAAAGTCAGATTGCTGGGCGATGGGAGTAGCTCTCTATATCGCACTCAAAGCACAGTGGCCGTTCCAGCCGAAGGACATTAAGGTATGCCTCTGGTTGTCACAAAACTATCACAGTGTTGTGTTTCGGCTGCTTAAAATATGATGTTTGAAACTTGTGCAGCAACACGGACCATCAGCAATAAGGAAATGCGCACAAATTATTCAGTACGGCTCTGATTTAGACGGCTTAAGTGAAGACGCAAAGGTACGATAGAATTTACACTGGCTCCGAACTAATACGTGTGGCAACTCACCCTTCCGGTTTACTCAGGACCTCATTCGGAAACTTCTGGAAGTAGATCCGCAAAGACGGATTGGCGCAGCGGAAGCATTAGAGCACCCGTTTTTGAAACGTTGGAGACTGCAAAAGTCTAATGACCTGGACCTAGTCTCTCAACTTGAACGTTTTCGAGCACGTCAGAGATTCCGAGTATGTGGTCGGAAACGTACTTTGTAAGGAAGAAATGTGTCCGCTTTGTATGTTCTAAAGTGCTGCAGGGTGCTTGTAGGGCTGTCGAGGCGGGATCGTACATGAATCGATGTGGTCTGCTCAAGAGTATAATAAAAAAGAACGGAATGAAAGAATTTGAAATCCCGTCAATTCAGGTTGATAAAATTCGCCAAGTGTTTTTCCTGAACTGTCAGTCCACAAACCAGGGAAATTCCAGACGGTATGTACCTTGCTCTATCCTATAGTAATAGGGAGGCTAATGCAGTGGTGGTCTGGACAGAGAACATCCGATGTTAACCCCGAACTCGTTCAAAGAGGTGATGAAAGACCTTGGGTTGGACCATTTGCCTCTAGAGCGGATGTTTGATGTCTTTGATTCTAGTAAGTACATTCGCCTAGCTAGATGGCACACCTCTTCATGGACGGCGATTTGTTTTCCCTCGCAGATGGCGACGGCGTTGTAGCCTTCAAAGAGTTCCTGTGTGGTGTTACCCTTCTGAACGGTGTAACAGCTCAGACTCTAAGATGTGCGTAGCTGCTGTCGCTCTTTAACTGCTACCCTTCCACAAGGGATTGCACTTCATATCTCAGGTTGCTTTGATATTTTCGACTGCGATGGAAACGGTGCATTAGATCCAACGGAATTGATGAATATTCTACAGCTAGTGGCTACAGGAGACGAAGAGAAGGATGGAGCGATATCTGAGAATCTTCAGCTTATGATGGACGATATAGATATAGATGGTATGTTTTCTTGGTCGCGTCTTGTAGTTCCAACACGTATGACTGCTTTGTGTTCAGGGGATGGCTATATAACGTTCGAAGAATTTGAGAAAGGAGTCCAACAATATCCAGTGTTGGCAAACGCTCTCTTGGGAGAGGTTCGGAATGGTGTGTCGACCACCGATCGCCGTCTATTCGGGAACGAGTAGTTCTTCTCGCTGGTGAGAGAAATCATACATAGCCATGTCCATATTCTACATGCATGCTATCATCCAATAAAATTTTGTCATGAACCCATCATACGTCTTCTTACTTTCATTGATATTCGAAGTACGCACCAGTTTAAAAATGAGCAATGGCCGAGGCCATCCCAAAGCCTATCACAAAATGACGACTTTGACTCGGGCCATGAAACGAAATGGAGGTACCCACCTAACAACAATTTCTGCATTGGTTTTGTGTATTTCACGGGGCAATGGGGCAAGAACGGGCCATCAGCTCTGAAAGTATCAGGCCCACGCTGGGGCACCGAGTAATCAAAGAATCGAAAGTGATGACTTCAAATGGAGTCTTGATATTTTGTGACTTCTCTCTTACACTATTGGCGGATATTTCGTCGCCACCAACTGCTGCTGGTGTGTGAAGCGATGAATGAGCAAGGCAACTTAACGTTGTGAAATGTACCGATTACTTGTTCGTCGAACAGTCATGGATACAGTTATAAATCGGAGGGTTTGCACTTTTGCTTTAGCTCCAGTCGTTGCTAAAAACATTGCTGTACAAGACAAGGCTCCATGTAATCTGTTCATTCTGGAAGAACTCCATTGTTTAGCTATAGTGGATGCAACTCTCCGTCGTACGTTAGAAATTTACCATTCTTGGTTCGATCCCATCTTTCGGTAATGGCGACAATGCGCTTCGCTGATTGTTTTGGAGTGATAAGCCCACGCGGATTCATGTCTGTCAGTACAGATCCTGGCTCAACGGCAAATGTGCTCACCGTTTCTGGCAGGTCATGCGTGAGACACTCGGTAAACATATTCAGTGCTGCTTTGCTAGCCCGATATCCGTAGTTGCCATGACTATTTCCTGCATTAGTAAAGGAGGATTTGTCGCTCGAGATATTAACGATGAACGCTTGATCCGCTTTTTCTAAGAGTGAGAGAACTGCCTGTGTTAGCTCAAGTGCAGAGATGGCATTCGCTTGAAACATCTTTTGCAAAGGTGCTCTCTCCAAGCGCGTAAGAGTGCAAACCCTTTCTTTTGCTCCTTCTGTGGCAGTGTTTTTATTGACTCCAGCGTTGTTTATCAACATATGTAGCTGATCCGTCTCCTTGCAGATTTCTGCTGCAGCTTCAACAATTTGTCCTTTGACTTCAATGTCCAGTTGAATGGGGGAAAATCTCGATTCTTCTTTCCGTTTTCGGTATCCCTCGCTTTGCTTGTAGCGGTCAAGATCCCGCACACCTGCAAACACTGTGAAGCCTTTTTCTAGCAATGCGTCTACCAATCCTTCCCCCAAACCCCTACTTGCTCCTGTTACAAGAGCATATTTCATCGTGCCTGCTTTTCTCTGTCCCGAGGAACAAGGACGTTTCGCAGCAATAATATCTTCACATCCAAGACTATCGTGTCTGCACCATCCACACGTACCTGGATAAGAGTTATCTCGCGTACACAGAAGAAAAGGCGGCTGGGATTCGAACACTGAAACGATAGAAGGGCTGACTCACTCCGAGAATAGAATGGCTTAACGATATACTGCTCCAACTGAGAAGTGAATAGGACTAATACCTAAGTATTCCTTCACTAAAATAGCACTTAGTATTACTGATCATCACTTCTACTAATCGCCTCTGTTATTTAGGCTAATTTTATGATTTTCACCCCCAAAGCACGTCTTAATACCGGACGGTCCGGACCTCCGGTCACAATTGTAGTGAACTCCCACTGACCCGCGTTAAGTGGTATGGTTTGGCAAAGCTTACGTATTCTCCGGTCAAAAGAAATTCCTATGGGCGGCTACAGTATACTGTTGTAGTAGTCATTTAGTGGTGTGTTGCCATTACTTTTCCAAGGAAAACAACTTTCAGATATCGACCCAAAATCTTTCATACGAACGCTCTTCAGGGTCTCGTCTTCGGGGAGAGTAAAAATATCTACAGCTGCAAGATTTCAAGTACTGTAACTCAACTAGCAGCTTATGCTAGTCTATCATTGATCTACGTTTGTTCCTTATTTACTGATATACGTCAAATTGATGCGAGGGGGTATATGATGTTAAGACATAGCCCAACGACTGCTGATTCCGGACCCTAGCACACGCCATGATACGCTAGATGTATTATTCTAACGTCCTTTACGTCCGTATTATTTCTTAAAATAATATACGAGATGTAATATTATATATATATAATATTATTACTCATAAATACATGCATATGGTAGAATCAGGAGCAGTCGCACATACGAAGTAATGTACCAAGAGGAGCTACCTCTGTTGCGTAAGCCTTCTGGAAGAGACATTGGCAGTCGCCCTGGCTGGAGACGAAATTGGCGTTCGACCCTTGCCCGTATCCCGGATCCTGCGATCCTTGCCAAGAATGATCCTAGAGCGCCCGTCATGTCAAAATACCGACGCGAGAACACAGTTCCCGAACAACCGATTGGCCCTAACCACGCCCTACCTTTCTCGCAAGTGCCCGGGCACCTAGGGCGTGGGGCACGGGCAGCGCCACGTGCCAAATGGCACTGGCATGGTGGCATGCCACGGTTGGCACAGCATAGGCCGATTTTGGGCTTGGCACAACTTGCGCAAGGGGCGGGACTGGCCCGGTGCAATGGTGCGGAGTCAAATTCATGGGACCGAATGCCGGGGTGGCACTGCCAGGGTGGCACAGGGAAAAAAAGTTGTGCCCCACGCCCTACCGGCACCACCAATCAGAAAACATACGAGAAGAAAGCCCATGCCTTGAAAGGATCCAAATTTCCACTCTGAAAAGATCCAATATTGACAAGAGCTCACAATTCAACGACGACGCTCATCCGTATCTGAGGCTGAAAATGGTAAGACACACCGCATGACCATTGCACCATCTGCAGAACGAATGCCGGATACGAGACGGGCGTATCTGGTAGCGTCCTCTCTCTAGCAGATCTTTCTACCGTCCAGGTGGTCGTAGCACGACGAACCAACGGAAAAAAGTATCTCACGTGATTTCCGTGAACCGCCGAAATTTCTCAGTTGTTCACTACTGGTAACAGCCAGAAGTCCCCTTAATACATGTTTCTCCCCTATACTCGTTTGTTACGGGATGATATAGAGGACTACCTGGCACAAATGGTTCAGAAAAACCATTGCTTTAACCTGGTTTGGTTTTGAACGAATACAGGCGCAGGCCACACCGGAACCCCTTGGTCGATCTAGTACTGAACCCCTTGGTCGATCTGGTATTGATCACTCAGTCCTAAGAAACCGCGAGCGCTTGAATACCGAAGAGAATAGCGCAGAAAGAAATTCTCGACAGTTCCGATCTGGTGCAGAGATTTGCAAAAAGGTAGCTGCACGAATGCGCCAGCGTATTTACAACCCAGAGCATATTGACTGCATTGAAAAGGCAACCGCTACAGATAAACAGGTAAGCATGTATCGGCTTAGGGTCAATTTAGAAAATATATTGCGGGAATCAGCTGAACAATTGAAGGATTACTGCTGCTACCTCTATCTTTTGGAGCCTAATCGAACTACGCCGGAAACCTCCCTCTCCAATATCAGTTGGATGACAACCATATACGGCGAATATAGCCACAAAAGTATATCACTGAGACACACTCCTATTTGGGGAGTTGAGCAGCAGGTGGGTCAAGAGTTCACTACCCAAGATAGGAGAGACCTCGAGCTGAGGCATCTCGAGGTGCCTTCACGCTTTACCATCGCGTCCGGGCGAGTCGTCAAATTAGCGGCAGGGAACTTCTTTAGTTTAAGATCTTCAGAAGGTACTGGTGTACTTCACGTAATGCTTCGAAACTCCAAGAGTCATGTAATCTGGGGCGATAAAAGTGATGTTCCCCCAGAGACGCGTGGTTGTCTCCATTACGTTGAAGTGCCCGAACCTGAACATGCTAGTATTCTGCGTCGACTATTGGACGGTTTGAGAAATGAACAGGGTCCTCTCCCGCGCACCGAAATCAATCTTCTCTCTTCGCACATGGACTTAAAGAAACGTGAATTTGCCGATGTTCTGCGCGAGTGCCGGAATCGCAAAATTCCAGAGTTGCTACCCAGTGATGCTGAATACATACGACAGGTTGGAGATGCTTTGTGCCTGTACATAGTGAAAGGTGGACACCTCGACGCCGAAAATCTGGAAATTGAGCGTATTATCAACTATATGGGCCATGGAGATCTAAGGAAGGAGAAACAGATTATGGTTCGTATTCACTGGATTCCCAAGAGTGAAGGTTATCCATATTCGATGCGTATTCATTTCTTTCAAGATGTAACGGAGACTGTTCCGCACAATCATAATAGCTCAGTTGCTAGTATGGTGCTTGCAGGAAGTTACCAGCACACTACCTTTCAAGTTGTTAGCTCTGGTGATACTTACGCTTCTCTCTCTTGCCGAGAATTGAGAAATGGTAACGTTTCCGACGTGCGGAGGTTGGCCGGCGTAAAGTTACAAGAACTGAATACCCACACACACAGTGGCCGCAATGTCTATTACCTTGGTCAGGAGAGCATCCACAGAGTTACATGTGGGGATGATACTCAAGCTGTGACGATATTCGTTAAAGACAACCTTCCGGCACGAACTTCTCAATTGTTTACCGAATCTGACGACGCACTACCTGCTGAGGTCGATCACCGGCCTGTGTCTGACGTAGCAGACAAACGGTACATACTCGACCAAGTAGAGAACCTAATTAAAGATGCTAATAGGTCACTTCAGCCAAATAGCAATCTTTATAATTTTGAGTAGTACACCCCCTTTTGTTTTGTCCTACTACAATAAACATCATGTTACACACCATACAAGGTCCCTAAGGCACAATGGCCCGTCTCGATTCGATAAGCACCACGTCTTTGCGAGGAAGCGTTGGAGCATGGCCAACCCAGCATTAGAAAGGTAGGAAAACGCTCTTTTGTTCGTTTCAAAACACCGGACAAGAATATACCTCAGCATGCAGAAATAGGGGCCGATTCTCCCGTAACTTGAAGTTGCCAAACTTGCAGATGTCAATTTTAAAGACCGATTCTACAAAAAACGGTCCTGGATGATTTTGGATGCTTAGAATGTATACAATTGGTTTCTTTGAGTATTAGCTGCCCCACACTCCTGAAAGGCGCCTTAAATGCTTGACTAGCGCCCTGAGTCGATTTAGCTTTGCAACTTCAACTACCAGTATCGCCAGGGGACACACACAATGACCCTTACCCACTTTTAAGAAAGTCGTTTGGTAACCAAAACATCTGGTCATATCTTTGTACCCAGAAACGCTTTGAAAGTAAAAATTTGAGAAAATTTCAAAAATACCATAGTTTGTTCAAAACTCAAAAGACAACATTTACTGGACTATTACGCGAAGAGATGCAGGCTTACAAGACATACGCAGAACGGGAAAACTTACAACCTCTCCAGTTTTGGACGAAGTACCATCCTACGCTGCCATTGCTAGCAGGGGCAGCAAGGCTGTTGATGCCTTTCGCTGCTAGTTCCGCTCCTGCGGAGAGGACGTTTTCAGCTGCTGGTTTCACGCAACATAGGATTCGCCACAGGATGAAAGCAGCAACGCTGAAAGCGCACCTTGTGCTGAAGCACGCTTGGAGCGGCTGGCTCGACTGCTCCAAGCACGCCCCGCAGCCGCTAGACGTGGCGTGGAGCATCGATTGTGAGTCAACCGAGGATGCCGAAGAGAGTGGCGTGGACAGTAATATTCAGGGGACAGCTTATGGAACCAACGATGAGGATTGTGTCGAGATTTCAGACGAACATTGATGGGTGACATCTCCCCCTTTTGGCGGTCCAACCCTAGTAGTTACTCTACCATGCCGGGTTCGGTGTATCGTAGCTGAGTAGGTACTCGTAGTTAGACTGCAGTCCATAATTAATTCGGTCCACAAGTGAAAATGGCACAGCAAGAATCCATAAAAATAGTGATAAGAAAGCGGAGAGGAGGTGTCATGTCAAGCAGGGGAGGTACTATTTCCGGTCCGATTTGCCTTTTCAAGTTCCCAAAATATGCTATACATTTTGGCACGTAATCCCGCAAATTGGTAGATCGGTTCACCGGCACTCTCATCCTTGAATGTCCCGACGACTTTCTTGTTGGTCTTATCATGAAGGTAATGGTCGGAAGGATAATCGGACAAATCAAATCGGCATTTTTCGTCCGCTATGTCACGAGGTGTCCATTGTTGTTGGCTTGCTATTTAATTGATTCAATCATTTTTTTTGGACTGGCTCATTTGAACACCAACAAAGTCAATTTGTTTTTGGTTTAACTATCTGATACAGTATCAGCAAAATCGTTTTCCTGATGGTGATGGAAAAGTTGAATAGGATGGAATTTTTCTTCATCCAGTTCGCCTAAATTAAAATCTATATCCAGATAATAGATACAATCTTCCAAGTTTATCCAACCTTTATAAAAAATTGGTTCTTTACCAAGTTTGTTAACCGAACCATAGTAATTACCAAAATACGTAAAATGGGCTAAATGCTTTCTGCCTTACTTATTTTCGTATGTTCCAATTGTCGTCTTGATATTAACTTTGCTAGTATCAATATTTAGACCCTGAACATTAAGATGGTCATACCTAGCATGTTCGTATAATATTTTCTTAATACCTTCCTCATCCCTATTTTTATATACTTGACAGATCGCCGTATTAAACAATTTTTTATATTGATTTGTTTTTTCTATTCTTCCATTATACTGAACCTTACAATTGTATTTTACCGCTTGAATGTTCTCTGTTCGTTCCATGGTATCGTTTGGCATAATACTTACTTTATACCGGTTCAGTCATTTTTCTGAAATGGGCAATTTGAACTTCACAAGTCAATCAAGTCAACTTGACGGGTTCATCCGTTTGTCTAACCCCGTGAGACACGGTCGTGTAGGGGTCAATTTGTGGAATTGGGGTGAGGTTCTCTACGGGGTATATCGTCGGGTTCGGCAGGGTGGGGATTCCATCTGGTTTGACGCATGAACACATTCCATGGCTACTGATATTTTTGGTGTTCCGACAAGAATTCCTTTGCAGACTGCGCGTACTTTCTTCGTAGCAGCTCCATCACTAGGACGTTGCAATCTCTTTGCCAGTATTTCTTTGTTATGCTTCTCAACCATATATATGCCTACGTGCATTGGCTGGTGAGTATTCCACGACTTGGTCACGTTGAGCTTTTACAATTGGAGCCATCACGGTGGCTTGAAAGAAGACTTCATTGTTTGTTGTCCGTTTTCGATCCATACGTATGAGTTCCACTGTCTCGTCATTTACTGACCATACTACTCCTAATTTTGGACATGTTCCAATGTCTTTGCCAATACCTACATGCGTAAGTCATATCCGACGACTGACCACTTTTCCAAATGCTGGTGTGTTGGTACACGATTTGGTCGGACAGGGTTTTGCACCACCTGATCCATTGTTCCCTCTTGTGCTCCACTCGTATTAGTTAGTCTCCATGCAGTTTTCATTGCTGTTCGCAGACTTTGGTTTTCGCCATCGAGAAACCAACCATTCCATATCATATCTGTGGGAATTCTATACTCTGAGGAATTATCGGATCTTGGTAAGTTTTGGTTTGCCCAATTTTGGTTCTTCGCTGCCATTTGGAACGCTCCACCCACTGGCAACACATCATATAATTCTAGCCTCGTATGTGTCAATTGCGTAGTGTGCGTATCGAAAATTGTTAGCTTCATGCTAGTGAGATACTCTCTCATGGTTCGGATGAATTCCATTCTGGAGCTCTTCTTTGTGATAAATGATGAAACTGGAATGCTGAGTGGATTATGGCGTGTGTTTAGCAATTGAGCTTCCTGGACTGCAAGTTCGTAGAATAGTTCGTACATCCAAACAGTTATGTTAAAGTTTCTCACTCTCCAGCCATTAGTAGTTTCTATAGAGTTGGTCCGTATCCACTGTTGTGCTGTCCGCTCCTCATCATTTCTATTAATGTGCATCAACACTGACTTTATAAGCGTCAACATTGACTGTACCTTAGGACTCTTAATTCCCATACCACCTTCACGAGTTCTCCCAAAGATCATGTTCGAGTTCGCGTCCTTTGAAATGAGTTCCTTCACCTTCTTCTCATATTTATCCAAGTCTTGCTGTCGCCAGCACATATTGCCTAAAATATGAAGCATCTTCGGGAAAAGTACCATATTTACCAATTTGGAGCGGATATAAACACTGCATGTTTTGGTTTCTAGTAGATTCCTGAAGCGTGCCAGTAATTCATCCAATTTGCGCCGGCTACTTTAGATTCCACCATCACTTTGCAACCATACTCCTAAATACCTTGAGCAACTTTGACCTTCCACGGTTGGTAATGCTTCCCACATATAGCCACCTCATTTTCCCTTTCGACGTTTATCTTTTTAATCAAGGATTTTCTTGCATTAACATATTGATTGTTCAGGCTGAAAAACTCCGCGCATAGATTCATAGTATTCTGAGCATCCTGCTCACACGAGTGAAACGAGGCAATATCATCCGCATAAGCCATACCAAGTGACTCTGTTTCCATCCTCCAATGCATATCCTGTGCAGCAGTCATCTATCCAAAGATTGTTCCCGAGTCTACGACAAAAGACTCCTCGGTATAAGACCGTGGATAATCCTAGCACCCATTCAGGTGTACGTGTGATAACATTAACGGAGGATATTGACTTTGTGGATGCTGAAATCTTCCACAGCGGAGATATCGTTTGTGTATGGCCAGACACCCACCGCTATTCATTCTGGCTGGCTAAAATACTGAGTCCAGTGTTTACTGCAGAGCCGAAATCAGAGTCCATCAGCGAAACTGTAGATGCCCATTGGCTGGAACGTGAGCAGAGTACGAGCTTCTATGATGAGAAATCGGACAAAGTATCCCGGGATGCTCTCCGACAGTATCCCGGGATGAGCTGCCCCGAGTATCCCGGGATGCTCTGTCCGGGTATCCCGGGATACTCTTTTTGGGATCGCCCCCCAAAAACATTTACAGTTGTATAACCTGGCTGGAATGTATCGTACAACCATACAAAGTATATGTACATGTATTGTAATCAGATATCTTGTATTTCGGTACGTTTCAAGATGGGGTTCTTAATTATACATGAATGAGACGGCAATACGTGGGCGAAGATGACGGCCTTGTACAGTACTCAGCGATGGGTGTATCCGACCCTTTGAGATTATGAATACAGCATTAGTATTGACTGGTTTAGAGTGTACAATGGTTGGATGCTTTTTCGGTTGGACTGTCGACCGTGTGATCGGCATGTCCAGGGTCGAAGTTCATCTGGAACGTAATGTCCCGTTCTGATGACTCTTTCACAGTACTGGTGTGTGTTCGACAGCGCAGGCACATTCTGCTGTAACCGTGTCACATGGCATTTGCACTCCGCGAATGTCATCGTTTCGAACTGAGTTCGTGTGTATTGTATCCGGCATCTACGCTATGCGGGATGTTTACGGATTTCTGGACTAACAGCATTAAGTGCCGCTAGCAAGGCGTACCGCCTATGATGGGCCACGGTACGCTGATGAGCAAAGCAGACTGACTTGCCTTGAAATATCCATGAAGGGGCCAGTACTGCTGGGGAATCTACGGAGGCTGTATAACTAGCGCATAGTATTTACTACACGCCTTGGAGACTAAGCTACGGAAAAGCGTTGATCTCACAATATAACAGTGAATCTACTCCTCTGGTAAGTTTGGTGTTATCCATGTTATGGCTCTTCGTTGATTAGCTGCAATAGCACGACGGTTTTGCGCTAAGATTTCCTTGTATACTTTCTTCTGGGCGGGACTAAGTTCAATAAAAGGCTTAACAATTTGTGGCCAGTTCTGGAACTCGCGATAATGTTGTCTGTCCCATAAGACAGGAGATTCAACTCCGTTCTCTTTACACCAAGTATTATATCGTGTCCGAAAATGTTCCTCAATTCGTTGTGCTACACGGGAAAACTTTAACAGGTGTTGCTGCATTATGTCACCTCGATGCAGCTTTCCCTGATACCAACGTACCAGATCTTCCTTACGGTCAAGCCACCAGTGAATTGGATTCCATCTTCCCTCTTCCGAGGGTGGAATCCATGTATCTGCGTATCTAGTCGACCCATTAATCCCAGGTACGTTTTGGATGTATTTCGGAAAACTGCTTCCGTTTACCCAAATTCCAATATCGCTGGACCTCGCTCCAGACCTGACGAGCGTTGTACATAGCATGAGTTCCACAGTGCTCTTAGTCTTTCGAGTGGTATAGCTTTGGGTGTTTTCACATACGCTATAACTCCTTGATGGAGTGAGTCTTTATGCTTGCAAATTGTCCCAGTAATGACATCGATGTTCCACCAACACAAGGGGCTCGTAATTGCAAGGACAGGAGTCCAATGTATTGCTCGTATACCAAATTCGTTTTCGATATCTACTTTGGCTTTCGGTTTTAACCAGGTCGATGGTCTGACGTGTGTCGGTTCCAGTTCCTTAATCTCAATATTTCTGTCTTTCTCCACTAAGATATTCAACAAACCATCCAGTGTGGTGATATCCAAAGAGATGTCAAATTCGTCCAGGAGTCCTTGCCATATTCGATACACTTCAGGGTTTGTTTTATACCATTGGTACAAATCTAACCTATACCGGGTTTTCGTCTCCGAACACAAATTGGTATCACCTAACCTGGTGACTGGGACGGTCGTCAGTCCCCCTGGGAGCCTTTTTGTGGTTCCCCGGGACAAGGTAAGTTCGGAATTGCTGGGGCCCCCAGCAGGGACGAAAGTTAGATGTACCTCATGTAACCCATGGGCCATGTCCAGGTTACATAACCCTCACATGTAACCTAGTCAACCACTATCATTTGCGCCTATAATATTGTACATGAGCAACACATGTATATTCACTATATTGAAAAAAGGCGTGTGTTACCTACCGGTATGCTACTTGGTACCCTTCATTGTAGGGCTGTGTGTTCGGGCTAGACAATCGGCGGAGGCCTACCTACGATCGGCTCTGGAAGATGAGGTGCTCACACAAACGAGCAAAAGACGATAATGGAAATACCGATGATGGGAGGAAGACAATGGCATCATTAGTGTAGTACGATTGCGCCATATCAGCTTTTCATCTACGATCCTACCCCTGACCAAGACTCGGGGTATTTCTTCAATCATTCGACGCGCCTCCTCCGCATCTGCATCTAGGCCGTCACCGTTTTGAGATACACTCGACCGACCAACACCCATCCCTGATACATCAAAACGTCCAGCAGTTGCTGGGTCTCGAAGGATCTCCCGAATCGAATCTGGCAAACGATCGAAGATTTCCTCCATCTCAATGGTATCGAATTGACCGGCAGAGCCGTTCCACTCTACATCGAGACCATCTACATCAAGCAGCATATTGTGAAGAGCGCAACAGGTGCACCAAATGTTATCGCAGTTCGCCGTTCCATGGAGTCGAATTCCCGTCTTCAGAATCCTCCACCTTCCTTTTAGGATACCAAATGTGCATTCGACATCCTTCCTCATCGACTCGATCCACTCGGAGAATCTAAGTTCTCGCCGGTCATTCGAAATCTTAAATGGTGGAACTGTCGTTGGCCAGGAAAGGTAGCCGTTGTCGACCACTAACCAGGCTCCACGGTATCGCCGGTTCACAACTTCCTCCCGATTATTTTTTTCGTGCAGCGTGAAGGCACATTCATCAAGATTTCCTTCCTGAATTCCGCGGGCGAAGCTGTCGAACAAGATTAACGTCTTGTCGTTCCAGCGAGCTGGATGTCCTCGAGTGGTAGACAAGATCTTGCGACGATGATTCACTGTTAGGTTATAGGTCCGTGCAGTCTGAGCCATCTTAAAGCCCTTATGAAGCTGACTGTGGGCATAGGATACCTTTTCGAGTATGATATGGGTGGCATCCGTAGAACCAATACAACCGTGCATACCCGCCAATTCGAACTCCTGCCGGTGGCCTTCGGCTTCTTCCGCATTGCTCGGTGCCTTCACGAACCTGTCGAACAAGACTGTACTCCCATAGTCGATGAATGCCTTGAAAAAACACCGGTGAACTTCCTGCGAGCAGTTCCCACAGTATTCGTCTGCCAATCCGTGACGGTAGCCCATAAAAGCGGAGTTACGTACCCTGCTAATCGCCGTTTGTTCCTCCACGTCGTCAAACGTCCACCCTCGACCAAGATATCGGAGTGAACCAAGGAGAAGAAGCTCGATCGGCGAAGGCATCCGTTTTGTCGCATCACCAGCCCCTGTCCATCGGGAAAAGGAAGGCGCAGTTCTGATTTCCTCCACTAGATCCTTAAATTTCTCAAATGGTAGTCGGAATCGCTGCCGGAAAGTCCTCTCGAAGCGGGAAACCCCAGGCTGAGGACCCTGGACGTACATAAACCACCACAATGATTCACGAGGTGTCACGGCTTTCATTTCTTCATCTTCATTCACGTATTGAATGACCGATTTTCTTCGCTTCCGCCTCTTCTTCTCTCTGCGACCGACAGTGTGATGATGATTGCGAGGAATATTGGAGCATAACATCTTAGAGTTACGTGCTGATGACTCTTCTGCTTCTCTTTGGTAGTATTGCCATGCCATTCTACTATCTAGTTTAAAGCCGCTGCCATTTATACGTTTCTTGTAACACTGATAGATGGAAGTCGGTCTCTCGTCACCGCTGCTCGAAGGCAAACGGCTACTAGTGTTTCCCATAGTCTCTCAGTACAATATACCTTTGTGATATTGTGTTGTTGAACAGTACTACTTTGTCCGCATGGTTGTACAGTACTCTATGTTGACAAAGACGCCGTATACTCCAATTGAATTCCAAACCGAGCTACTTCAACTAATTTGAAAAATTGCTGAACCGTAAGAGTCTGAGTTCGGTAAGACGTAGTGACACCTGCTTCAACAAAAAACAAAAAAAAATCCAGTTTCGTTTTCGTTTTTGTTGAACCGTAAGCATCGGCCTTACGGCGCACTTTTTTGTTACAAAACATTTATTTTTTTCGTTTTTTCGGCGAAAATCGGCATTTTCCACTAGCCGCCAACTACGTTGGTGTACGAGGGAAACCTCCGGTTACACCTTTGGCCGAGAACTGTTATAAGATACTGGTGCGAGGAGCAACAGCTGAACTATTGTCTGGTGTATTGTTTTGACTTGGGAGGCATCTGACTTCCTCATTGTTGCCAAACACTTTGGCCTTCGTTGGCGTCCGAACTGCGTTGCTACGCAACGCACTTCTGCCGCATCCTGCTTTACTGTTAGCTTTTGGTATGAGTAAGAAAAGCTTATGCGTCCTTGTATCAAAGTTCATCAGGAATCAGGAATGGCAAACTCAACTGCGTTGACTACCTATCTTGGAACAAGCGCAAGCTGTAAAAAGTTGACTCCATCGGAGTCCTCCGGTCTTACCCCAAAAGACTCTCACACTTAATGGTCATACCCGCTGCGTCACTACATGTAATGACGACCACTCAACTGCATTGGCCTCTCAACAAGCATGCAGATCTCCAGACTTCAGTACCCTACCCTCAACTACCCGGACGCAGGGCGTTACGCAATTTCTTTCACAGCGTGTGAACAGATCTCTCTCTCTCTCTCTCTCTCTCTCACACACACACACACACACACACACACACACGCACACACACACACACCCTCTCTCTCTCTCCTTCAAGAATTACTGTTAGAAGTAGACGGCCGGCTCGCAGAAAACGTGAACAAGAGCAGAAGGGCAACTCTCTCTTCTCCTCTTCTCTTCACAGTCTTTTCATTTCTTCTTCCTCCTCCTTTTTCATCATAATCAATCGCAGTTTCTCTACCTCTCTTGTTTTTCTCTTTCCTGCTTTCCTATCTACCCTCTCGCTCTCCCCATCTAGCAGAACGCTGTTACGGTCGCTCAGGCTGAGTCCAGTTTGGTTGCCTACCCTATCCTGCTTCGGAGTACCCCATGCCTGTCCTCATAGTGTGCGTATATCATACGTTGTTGATAGATATCGTCACACGCAATAGTGCGTTAGATCTATCCACCATATATATGAAATATATATGGTGGGTAAAAGGGGGAAGAGGTGAGTCGTAATACGCTGTTTCGGTCATGCCTCATCTACATATCTCCGCTCGTAAAATCTTTGTTTTAGGTGAAAAAAGGGGTGGCGCACCCCACCCCGTTTTGCATAGCTCGGTAAACCTTCGGTTTCCCTCGAATTTGTTTGGGAAGTGGGTTTGAGGTGAACTCTACCGGAGTAATACGTGGTGTGTGATCAGTGACGCTACGCGACTACGGACACGTTGCAGCGGGGTCTGTGGAAGTACCTGAACGATTTTCCCTATGTATAGACTTGCTGACAATGTTTTACTACACCACACACATCTGGTCCAGTTCAGCTCCGGTGTCTTTTCGTGAGCGCTTCGCGCTCCCTCAAATCCACCGTTTCGACTACTAAAGACGGAATATCCAATCTACAGAGCATATCATCCGTCCGGGCTACGCCTTCCCGCAAATTCCACCTAAACGAGCAACGAGTCTTCTTCCTCCACCCTTTTCGTTACCGGGTATCCCCATCGGCGCTGGTACAGATACAAGTAGTACAACTTGTACTGTACGGAAGGCAGATGTAACTTATATTCATTTCCATGTCCTGCTTCCTTGCTATCCTTTATCAACTTTGGCATCCGTAAGCTGACGACTTCTTAGCTCCTGGTTTGCTTTTTTCGCCGAAGTGCCACCAAAACTCCACTGCCCACTGCCCTCCTCCCTTTGCACATGCCGTAGATGTGGCATGTGATGGAGTAACTTCATTGTTTCAAGCCTGTCGTATATCACGTCGTACCCCAGAACCTGTTGTGTATCGGCTTGCGTGTTATTGTGATCAGCCGGGGCAAACCGTTCTGGGAAAGGTTCTGTCAGTTTTTTTTTTTTTTTTTCAAAGTGCTCACGTTCACTTAATCGCCCCCTGCCCTTCTTTCTCTCCCTACGATGCTTTTTGTTGTTTCGTTGTTTCGGGTTAAGTGGACCGAGCAATGTTTGTTTTCAGAAACGATGCGATCCCTCTTCCCCTTGTTCTCCCCTTCTCGTGTTTTTTGGTCTTCTGTACCGGGAAATCTTTTCTTCGTGTTTACCACCACGAATTCCTGGTAGGACCCTCTTCAACCTGTTGGTTTCATCGGGAAATCTTCCGCCACAGGTGGGGGAGGCCAAGGGGGGCTGGGCCAGGCTAGCTTACCTTCCGCCATGGGCTGGTTGGAGGCTGGGCTACGCAGTGCTTCTCTTTGGATCCCTTTAATTAACCACTCAGTAGGGATTGTATGTCAATAATAGTACCATACGGTTGAACAACACTATAGGAATGACGTCTTATGCTGTGGAACTCATCGATGATCCCAATGATGATATATATCCTTGGAACTGAAGGTGAGGCTCCGTCGATGCGTGTAGAGCGAGTGACACCTCGGGATGTCGTCGGCTATTGCCCTTCGTAGGACCTATGGAAGCACTGCTCTCCCAATTCTACAAACTAGTATCGACTGTGTTTCCATACGTCGAGCGGTATCTGGGTAAAACATTCTAATGGAGAACAGGAGGAAGGTTACTTTCTGGAGTTGGACGTGGAGGCCGCAGCTCGTAGACTGCACTCCAGCAAATAGAGCTTTAATGGCTGATTGAGACGTATGGATGACGGATGCCGTGAGTGGAACGGTATAGTAGTCTTTAAGGACCGTGGTGGGGCTTTGCTTGGGGTGTGTCATTGAACACATGGGAGTAACACTTCTCGGACCCCACAGTGCGAAGTCCGCTGTCGTAGAGAAGTCGTTTATTTCGGTTTTCAGTGCATCCAGGGCTTGTTCTGGTTTCATCATTCTATACTTGCTCTAACAGTAGCTAATTAGTGTTCGAGGATCGCTTATGCCTGCTAGGCGAGCCCTGAAGGAAACACTGAGTTCTCCTCGTACATTGCGGGCATTTCCACCGCTTGTACGAACCAAATATGCTTGCGGCGGTCGAGGACTAGTCTTGGCGTGTCTACGCCAATCAAAATATGGAATGGATATCAGATTTGGTTTTGCGCAGCGGTCAAGTACACAAGCGAACGTCAGCGTAGAAGTAGCGAAAGTTTCTGGTTTTGCAAGATATGCCCAGGATATGTTTGTGTGTCGAAGTTCTCAGAGAAAACTAAGGGAGAGGGAGCACTTCAGGCGATCTGCTGTTACACCACATTTGCAGATAACGGCGGATATGTGATAATGGAAGTCAGCTGCCTCCAACTTACGACAGGACTGGTATAGCATATACATTAAACGACGAAACATAAATCAATTTCCCCAGAAGAAGCATGTATTCTCTTTTACAGGGGACAGTGCATGCAGCTTCTTCCCCTGAAACATGATGAACCAATGTTGAGGTTCTCGATGTAGGGCAGTGGCCAGATGCCTGAACCCACCCACCCGAGGGTTCCAGTGTGCAACTTCACATCCATTTCGAGTCGTATCCCCCGTCTCGTAGCAGACAGCAGCCCTAATCAATAAGTTGTAAGAATGGAGACGCTTACAGCAAATCCCTAGTCCACTCGCACATTATGGTAGTGTCGAACGGGTTTGTAGCACAGATGCTTATATCTATTGTCTGGTTTGATTACTCATATAGGTTAAACTTGGAATTCTTCCGGAACAATGTGTTCAATTTACCGAAAGATAACTTTTTAACATTTGTTCCTACAAAGGGTCTTTCAAGGCTTCCGACGGAGAATCCCTACCGTATGTGTGTACTAGTCGGGAACAAAGGAAGTCACTACACACCTAGTTTAGTTGCTTCCTTGAGTCCAAAATGGAATCCTCAGAACCATTGATACAACAACACCTTCAATATTGACCAACGTTTTCCTCCGTGTAATAAATGCAGGGATTTCCACAGGACCCCTGGACGAATCAACTTGCGGACGATTCTAAAACCAACATAGTGGGTGTATACCGAGTTTGATCATTAGTC